>JARFXV010001273.1:0-17500 GCA_031761425.1 Cosmopolites sordidus
AAGAAAACTCGAAAGTCGTTTTTTATGACAGTAAAAATATCTCCTCCATAAACAAAACTAAATGTGAAATTGGCAGAAATGTAACCACCTTTGCTTTCCCACAACTGTCTACTATGAAAGTATCTGACTTTTTACTCTAACCTTGTATATTAGTCATACTCTTAGTTATATTGCTAAAACAAATTGAATGCTTCAATTCTTCTATTGGAACCTTTGGTGTGAAATGCTAAACTCGAAAAGATTTCCCAGTAAACACCAAATTACTTTATTTAACTTCTCGACACGTTTCCTTAAATATATTAGTATCATCAGGAAATTATTTAATCTGAATAATTTTATGGAATGACTTTTGATTTGAGTATGGATATGTAAAAAAACATGTAAAAAAATAATGTAATAATTATTATATTATTATTATATTCAGATTGATTCAAAATAGTGTTGGTCATAAGTTTCATGGATAAACTAGTAAAAGAAATATTTTATTTCTCGGAAACATATTATTCTATTCAATCATTTGCTTTGTATGGAATTCCGTGAAGTTGCATGTTGATCATTTCATGTTTTATAAAACGTGGCCGCAAAGCTGCTAATCATTCAAAAACAATAATAAACTGGCAATTAACTTCAGATTTAGGAACGCATTAAACCCCTTAACTGGTGGATAATCGTTAGAAAGTAATTAATTTTAGGTGTTTAGCTTCAGAAAGCGTAATTTGTATCCAGCAAGTACATTTACGATGCCTTTTGTCTGCAACTGAAACAAGTTATCGACTCATTAATTTGGTTGTTTCCAAGAACAATATAACATTAAATCTATGGGTGAGTATTGGAGAACTAAAGACTGAAAATAATTTCTGTGCTCCTAAAATACGTGTAATACGCGTTGTAATTGTGAGAATATTTTCTCAAACTATAGTATTTTTAGAATTAATTTGATGACCACCAAAATTCCATGTTTTTTTTATTAATATTTGTCTATATTAGTTAATCATTCAAAATCGTAATTTATCAATATTTTTATTAAGCAAATATTAATTATATTTTATTGTAAAATGGTCTAATTCTTCTTTTTAACCTTGATATATAAAATATTCAACCAAGTTGAACCAGCACGAGTTATGCTTCTCGCTCGACACGCCTCGTTTAAGTGATAACCGATAAAACGATCAACAAAATCCATGATATCGAGTGGATCGATCACAGAATGAAGGTTGAAGAGGTTATACAGGTGATAAAGATTTTAGATGAACGCGTATGAAACATCCTACTTGGACATTAAGGGATGATAAAGCTTATATACAACTTGTCATGGATACTTAGTACCTAAAGCTCCTGGGCGGGTAACGGACGGTTTCGCGCAGTCTGAATATTATAGACGTTCACCACTTGATGGCGTGAGCTGCATTGTATTGCAGACTTTATCCGAAATATATTGTCATACGGTTGATTATTTCTTCATCAGCTTTTCAACATTCAGTTCGAGCCTGACTGATGACGGCTTAAGGACAAAAACTGGCTTCGGTAGACGCTTACTAACGTATGGGGACAGCTGAAGAATTGAGCAATTGTTACGTGGAGCACACGCAAATTTTTTCTCCATTTGCCAGGTTCAGGCAAGTTAAAATCAAGCTGAAAAGTCCCTTATTGCAAATGTATTGTATTACAGAGCGACGATCAATGATTATTACATTTTAAATTCTAATGGTATTGATCTAGAGAAGATTATATAAAGTGAATGCAACAATCAATTTATTGAAGGAACAATTCGATAAGAAAATTATTTCGAGGAACGGACCTGCTAAGTGGCCACCAATGTTATGCCATTTAGCGCTTTTGAATTATTTTCTTTGGGGTTATGTTAAATATTTGGTCTATGTTGATAAACCAGTAATTATTGACGCCTTGAAAACCAACATCCAATGTCCAATAGCTCGGACAGTTATGGACGTAAGACACCGATTGCTTTAAAAAATAGTTTAAAAAATTGGATTGACAAAATGCGCTTTGTCAAAAGTAGCTGCGGCGGTTATTTGTCCGAAATTTTTTTCAAACATTGATACCACTGAATGTTTAGATGGTATGCCGAATGTTGAATGCCAGAATGTTGAATGTATGATGGTATATTGAATGGTCGGATGGTATTAACACAGTTTTTCTACCTATATTATTACCACTATATTATTGCCAGAGAAGCCATTTTGTTTTAAAGAATTAATGTTAAAATCCTGTAGGTAAGATCGATATTGGCCTAACATCATTAGGACATTTATATTTTTCAAACATCCGAATAAATTTTCTCCAGCGGACATTAATTATCTATAGGTACCAATACTAGAAGAATATATGGGCAGCACATTCAAATCATTTAAATTTTATTCCCATTAGTTCCAGCCACGTTAGTGTTGATTGCATGCAAATGTTTATAAACAGTATATTTCTGTACGAACCTAAATAGCACGTTTCAAATCTTGTGAAATATTAACAATTATCTCTAAAGCAAAGACATTTAGATCCGTAACTTTATTTAAGGTATTCCTTAAAAATATGGATAGTTTAGGCTTTATAATTATAATTGTAAAAGCAAATGCAATGTAGCATGACCCCACTGTAGCATCATCATCATCATTATCATGATCTATACTCGTTTACCGGCCATTGTCAGGGTCAAGTTAAGGTTTCTTAATCGCCTGTCGCTCTCATCCTCCACTCCCCTCTATCCCTCGCAAGTTCCTTGGCTCCTTTCGAACCTAGCCCCACTTCTCTAAGATACTTGTCACTCTCATCGTTCCATTTCTTTCGTAGACTACCCCTCGTATTCTTTTTCGTTTTTTCCCATTTTCCACACTCTCTTGGTCAGTCTCGTGCAAGGCATTCTGCATACATATCCAAACCATCGCAGTGCATTTCCCTTATCCTCCCCTCTACAGATTTTACTCCCAATCTCCTCCTAATTTCCTTGTTTGATACGCGATCGCTCTGAGTTAGTTCTACAATTCTTCTCAATACTCTCATCTCACAGACCTGTATTCTTCCTCTCTGATGTTCATTTAACTTTCACATTTCGGAGCTATATGTGAAAGTTGGGATGCATAGTGCATTATGTACTCTAATCTGAGTCTCTGTTTTCATGTCTCTCTTGTTCAATACTTACATTTTGGGTGGTTGTGGTTTTAATTTTGTAAATATTTGTTTAGTCTTATTATTGATACATATAATATATATAATATATTATATAATATAATATACATGTATACATACATATATATATATATATATATATATATATATATATATATATATATATATATATATATATAATATACATACATATACATTTAAAAATTTTATAAAAAATTGTCACATATTAGTTAAAAAATTTTAAAAATTAATTGTTTAATTTGATATTGGTATGTTTTTAAATGGAAGTTTGTATTTTTTTATAAAAGTAATGTTTATTGTAGAAGTGTTCTGAGGATGGTTCGTTGTTGAACCGAAACGTAAATCTTAATTAACGAATAATATAATCTGGTGTTGGATTTTAACCTTTTTTCTATTTCTATTTCTATGTTTCCATTTTCCGCTATAGCTATTCCTAAGTATTTAAATTGTCTAACTTGTATCAGCTCTGTATTTTCTAAGATTTAAGATACTTTTAATTATTTCCTTATTTACATTATATTTATCCAGTATTGTCCAAATCTGCCTTCTATGTACTGAGTCGAATGCCTTTGAAATATTTATAAAACATACGTATATTGTTTAGTCTGTCTTCATTGTTCTGTCAATTAATTGATATAATACAAATATTGCATCGTTTACTCTTCTGCCTGGCTTAAATCCGTTGTGTGCTTCATCCAAGATCCGTTGTGTGATTCATTCTCGATCTTTGCTTTTAACCTTTCAGTTAATATATTTTCATATATATTTTCCGTTGAACTCAGTAAGGATCCCACGGTAGCAATTGTAAAAAGTTTAGAAAACCATGGAGCTTGCTTTAAACCATTACTTTTTGCATTCGTCTTTCAATTGTTTTTTTTTTTTATATAATATTTCTAATCTTTAATATTATTTGTCTTTTTATAATTATTAAGCATTTTGTATTTCATATCCATTAATTTTTGTATAAGTGTAATAAATCATGAAGAAATCACTTTCTTAAAATTATATTCCTTAGTAGAAGTGAAGATGTTAAATAAGGTCAATAAGGTCATATGAAAAAAAAATCCTAAAATGAGGTAAATTTTGAAAGTCTATTTAATAAATTTGAATCTGCATTTTTACGGCATCTGAATGTAAATTTATTCAATGTAGGTTTGCCAATAGCCTGCTTATGATTACTAAATATGAGCTAATAAAAATATGAATTTTAAATATATTTCGTATCAGGTATGCAAGAATTAATATTGTCTGATGTTATAATTAAGTCTATTATCATCATCGGTTTTATCATTATCTATATGTTAATCTGCTGCTTAAGACCAAAACTTTGCAAGGTTGTGCTAATTCTGCTGGCCATAATTCCTTTATAATTAAATATATTGTTATTATATAGAGATAAAGGTATCACACTTTATGTATGCTGGTTCACGGATGATAATGTATGCAGGAGAGTTATTTCCGAGATTACATTTGTTGGTGCGGTTTGTTTATGTGAAGATTTTTTCTTCAGTACTTAGAAGTACTTAGTGTTATATGTATATATTTAAAGACAATTCACCTTAATTATCTTGAAGTTGGAATTAATGTAGACAGACGTGTACAGAAGAGTGTCGCAATATCGCCTATTCCTTTCTCTGCCTGCCTTGAAGAAGTATTCCGTAATCTGGATTGGGAACAGGATAGTGTAAAGTTCGATAGTGCAAACTTAGACTACCCTAGATCTGCAGATGATATCGTTCTCCTTTCACAAAGACCCAGAGGAGCTGCGAAGATGCATAAAAGAGCTGCAAAGGTCCGGCGAATCATTTGGTCTTAAAAATAAATCTGAAAAAAAGTCAGATCATGTACTATAAATTTGCTGAAGACAGAAGAATTTCAGTTTTATGAAGGGATTAGGAGATTGTGGACCACTTTATATGTCTTGGCCAGAGGTTTTCAATGGAGGGGGATACCGCCCGGAATGTAGAATGATGTATTAAATGTAGCTGGCAGGCATTTGTCAGGTTCAACATGGTGTTTAAGAGCAAACTCCGACTTTACCTGAAAAGAAAAGTCTTCAATCAGTACATCGTGCGCGTTATGACATACGGAAATGAAACCTGGACACTCACATCCCAATCAATCCAAACTTCGGGTAAGACAGAGAGAAATGGAAAAATGTTTTCTTGGCATCACAAGACAAGAGAGAAAGTCCTGCATATCGATCAGGGAACAAATGAAAGTGTGTAATATCATTGAAAGAGTAAAGCAATTGAAATGGAGATGGGCAGGCCATATAGCAAGGCGATGGGCGACAGGTTGATCAAGACAATCCTGGAGCGCGTGATCACAAACGTACACGAAGAAGTCCGAAAGTACGATGAACTGATTACATCATTAAGTATATAGAATCCAAATGGCAGAGGAAAGGCGAGAACCGTGAAAGTTGGAAGCATGCTGAAGAGGCCTTTAGCCTGCAGTGGATCGACACGGGCTGATGATGTGTGTATATATATATATATATATATATATATATATATATATATATATATATATATTTTTTTTTTTTGAGGGGATTGGGAAATCTTCTAAAGACATCCATGTGTTCGATGTTCAGTGACATGGGAATGTCGGATTCATGCCCTTGTTGGAGTCATGCCTACCGACTAAAACCCTTCCCCCTCAAGGATATCTGCTCGTGGACTGGAAACCGCCGTTAGGCATTACTTCAGGACACACAACAGATTGTCAGTCCAAATTTGCCTTACGTCTTCTCTCGTCCTCTATTTTTGTCCTCATTATTTTCTCCACCATGCCCATTATTCTTGCCCACTGTCTTTTTCCTTCCAAAAGCAGAACGCCGATGTTGTGTTCCGTCACTTCTACGTTGCATTCGGCAGCAGTAGCAATCCGGAGCGGTTCCCATCTCGGGCAGTGGAAGATTGTGTGGTCCCTTGTATCCACCATCCCACAATAGCGACAATCCTTGTCCTCTGACTTTCCCATTCTGTGTAAATAATATCTGAAGGATCCATGGCCCGTTATTGCTTGTGTTGTGTAGAAATTTGCCTCCCCTAATTTTCTGTTGTGCCACTCTCTCACGTCTCGGATAAATGTTTTTGCCTTTCCCTCATAGTCGTTCCATTCTTTGTGCCAGGCTTCCAGTAATTTCTGTCTTGCTTGGGTTTTTGATTCCTTTCCGCTTTCGAATATTGATATGCTTTCCATGATTCGGAGTCTTATTGGTGGTAGACCAGCAACGGCTAGGATGGCCATTGTGGGCACGGTTCTGTATGCACTTGTAATGCGTATTGCCATTTTTCTGTTTACTCTTTCGAGCATTGCCTCGTAGTGCTTATACCTTAATCCCTTTGCCCAAATAGGCGCCCCATACAAAATGGTTGATATAGTGGCCTCCACCAATATAGGCCTCTTCCAGGCCCTTGGTCCTCCTGTTTTTGGGGTTATTTTATTTAGTATCATCAATATTTTATTTGCTTTTTCACATGTCAGTTTGACGTGAGTGGTCATTTTAGCATCTTTGTCTATGAGAATCCCCATATATTTAGTTGCTCTTGTACTGTTTATTGTGGCACCCTGAATATTGATTTGGAGGATTGTGAGTTTTCTTCTCCCCTCCAATATTACCATTTCAGTTTTTTTTGGTGATATTTTAATGCCCATTTGATCCATCTCCAGGGCTATTTTGTTAACAATATGCTGTGCCATTTCTTCCAGAACAGACCTGGTCCTTGCTCTTACCACCACAGCCAAGTCATCAGCGTACGCCACCATGGTAACTCCTTTCTCTGTGCTGATTCTCAGGATTTGATCATAGAAAATATTCCATAGTAAAGGTCCGATGATCGATCCTTGCGGTACTCCGCAGGTTATTGATATTTTGTCCCCCCACTGGGTTAATATATATCTGTCTGAGAGGTATGATTGAATCATTTTAATTAGGTACGGGCTGATTTTTGGCCCGATATAAGGCATTTACTATCTTTTCCCAGGGGGCTGAGTTAAAGGCATTTTCTATGTCTAACGTGACCATTGCGCAGAATTTTCGGTTATTGTAGGCCTTTATTTTTATTTCTTCAGGAGTTTCCATAATCTTCGATAGCGCATTTAAAGTTGATTTCCCTTTCCTAAATCCAAATTGGTTGTCGTGTAAGATTTTACGGTCTGTTATTTCTTTCTCCAGTCTGCTTTTGATCAGCGCCTCTAGTAGTTTTCCGGCAGCATCCAGTAGGCATATGGGTCTATAAGATGTAGGATTTAGCAGTTCCTTTTTTGGCTTCTCAATTAGTACCAGCTTTGCTTCTTTCCATATATCTGGAAAATGGCCTTTGGCTACGCACGTGTTCATAACACTGGCAATATTATCTGGATTATGCAAGATAACAACCTTCACGATCTCTGGAGGAATGTGATCTGGTCCTGCGGCTTTGCCTGTCTTTATTTTGTTTGCTGCATTTATAATTTCTTCTGATGTGAAAAGCGTAATGGCTCTCTCCAGGAGGTCTATGTCTGGCCATTAAGTTACTGGGCGCTTTGGAAACAGTTTGTCCACTTGTTCTTGTGTTTCGCGTTTATCTATTGTCCTATGTCTTTTCAATTTAAATTTTTTTGTTACAATCTGATATCCTTTGCTCCAAATGTCATTTTCTAGCTCTTCGCTTAAGTCTTTCCACATTTTACTTTTCTGTATTTTTATTGCTTTTTTCAGATCGTTCTTTGCTGTTTTATATGCCTGCTCTTCTGTGTAATCGTTGTTGTCTTTTAGTTTTCTAGAACGTACAAGTGATCTTCTTTGAGCTATGCATCGTCTTCTCTTTTCAGCAATTTCTGATGTCCACCAGTAAACTGGGGAATGACCGTATTTCGGTTGTCTCTTTCTTGGGAGATACTTGTTGCAGAGATGTTTTATTTGTTTAATGAGGTCATGTGGCGCGCTAACCATTGACCCCTTATTTTGACTTGTCGCTAAGTTGTTCTTAAAAGTTTCTAGAATATCTGCGGATATTCGCCATCCTCGATAGGTTTCGCTTGTATATTCTCTTTCATTGTTCAATTCTCCCCGTGTGAGTTCGAAACATATATTACGGTGGTCGGACATGTTTTCGGACTCTACTTCTACTCGCCAATTAGTAATACTATTGCTTAATCCACTTGACGCCATAGTAATGTCGATGAGAGAACTGCCAGTTGCAGCGCAAAAAGTAGGAGTATCTCCTTCATTCACTGTAATTAGATCGTTCGCCTCTAACCATTCCTCCAGAATATACCCTCTTTGGTTTGTTGTTTTTGACCCGAAAATGGTTGTTTTTGCGTTTAGATCACCTCCTATAATTATATTTTTTTCAATTCCGCGTATATGTCTTTCGAGATTATATAATAATTCCTCAAATTCATTTATAGGTCTGTTTGGCGAAAAGTAACACGAGTATATAGCCAGGCCCTGGGTTTCTACGCTTGTGAAGTGTACGTTATATATATATATATACATATATATATATATATATATATATATATATATATATATATATATATATATATATATATATATATATATATATTGAAACCTATTTTCTCATGCGTCTGTATGAATTAATGCCATTAGATCAAGTTATCCTAAAAAACAAAAAGTTTGTTCTTCGAAGTAGGCCACGTCTTCATTAAAATAATTTATCTGTTGTCATCTCATTTTCGAACTTTTCCAATTAAAGTTATTTTCATTGTCATACCTGATATTTCCGAGGATTCTTCAAACTCGAGAGATATTTGACGTTGTAGTAATTGAAGTCAAAATATTCTTATTAATTATATTATATTATATTTTGGTATTACATTTTCTTCTTTTATAAATGAGTAAATATACATTTAAGAGTTTTAGATACTTTTAATGACGATTGAATAATATTTACTGTATTTATGGTGTGTGTATTGCTTTAATACAACAAATGTATTTCTCTCGCATACTTTTATATCGTATTGTAAATTTATTCAATGTAGGTTTGATATCGGCAGGATATTTTTGTTTGTTAGTAATTTTAAATTGTTTTCTCAAACATATTGAGTAAAAACATATTATTTTACTTTTCATATTATATTGAGGAAGAGATATTAGGTAAAATTGGATTGGTTATATATATTTCTTTTAAATGATGTGAAAAATTGTTGATTAAATTTACGAAAGTATCATTGTTTTTTTCGGTCTTCTTCGTTGACCTTTGTAATTAAACAAAATCCACTCGAGGATTACTTTGGTTCACTTGTCGTTACATCGTCTTGCTATATGGCCTGCCCACTTCCATTTCAATGGAATCCTTTATCATTTTAATAATGTCGCATAATGTTGTTTGCTCTCTGATTCGTGTACAGATCTTTCTACCCCGCCTTACAATGCCAAGCATACGTTTTCAGTCGATTCTGATGTGAGTTTCCAGGTTTCACTCCGTATGTCATAACGCGCACGATGCACTGATTAAAGACTTTTCTGTTTGGATAAAGTGGGAATTTGTTCTTAAACAATGTTGGGCTTGCAAAATGTCTGCTATCCACATTTGGCCCCTGTTTCACATCCCGGACAATATCTCCCTTCATTGAAATCTTTTGCCTAGTAATCCACAACTATTCTACATTATTCTGTCCTCAGTAAATTTATTGAACATAACTTGACTCTTTTTCAAGTTTATTTTCAAGCCAAATGATTCTCCAGGCCCTTTGCAGCTTCGGTCATGGACGAATTTAAAGAAGGTCGTCCACAATCAGTTGTTGTACCAGAAAACAACCATACTATGAGGCATCCATGAACTTGAGGCATCCCTGGGCATTAGTATAACAAGTATACAGAAGATTTTATATAAACATTTAGCCGTGAAAAAAAACGCTCAAAAAATTTAATCGCCGTGCGTTAAAAGTTTTATAACATTTATACATGTGACAAATTTTGGATCTATGCGCATGAGCCCAAAAGTAAACAGCAGTCGCCTGTATGAGTCTTTCAAAATGAGCTAAACCCAACAAAATTTGTTCACCCAGGAAGCATTTCGAAGCAAATGGTCGCCTGCATTTTTTGGATAAATTGGCATGTGGCTACAGTACTACTAGAGAATCGTAAAATGGTCCATTCTCAATGGTACACAATCATTTGTTTGCCAGAAGTCTTTGAAGTAATAAGAAAAAGAACCAGTGACTCAGGATCATTTTTTACCATGACAACGCGACCTCACATATCGGACCGAACAACTCAATATTTGATCCGTCAAGATATCGAATTGATGGGTCATTCGCGGTACAGTCCTGATTTGGAACCTATTTTATTTTTGTCCCCGTCCGTGAAGAATTAACTATGTGGTCAACGATTTTTAATACCAGGGGTGGTTTGGATCCATCCATCCGTAGATCCATGTTTTGGATCATCGCGGAGAATATTTTGAAAAACAATAAAACTGTTTTCAATGATAAATATTTGTTTTTATTGATTATTCCGGATATATAAATAGCAACCCCCGTATGATGTTACCTCTATATTTAAAAATGTATTAGTAATTCAAGACAATAACTTAGGAATTATAACTATACAGCAAGAATGTTTAGCATAAAGTGGAACTAAGGATTTCTTACATTTACATTCCAGACGTTCCAGGCTTATAACAGCTACGTTCAAACAAATTGAAGGTGAGGGCGTGTTACCGATAATTATAGCCTGAATAGCAAAAGGAAAAAAATACTTTCATATATATCTTTGAAAATTTGTATTTTAATAATTTATCTTAGAGTCAATACATTAAAATTTTAAATAAATTTGTATTCGTCTTGTAAATGGTAAACAGTAGCAAGTTAATTCTGTAAAAGTGGAAGTTGTTAAGGCCAATTGAATTTATTTATTTAAACTGAAATCCTTATACAGTTAAGTATCGGATTATAGATTTATGCAATTTATATAAATTATTTTAACTTAGTGTTTCTTACACTTCCCTTAAAATTCCTCATTTAGTTACTATTTTTCCCATTTCTTCATCCTGTCTTATAAGCGATTGCCCTACTTTGTTCTTACCTTGCAATCTCACACTTACTCAGTACACTTGTCTGGTTATTCTTGAGTCGTTATTCTGTAAAGCTATCCTAATCATTCAAGTTGTCTTAAATAATTCTTCCTACTCGATTTAGGTTTTCCTGTTCAAATAATTCTAGTTTTGTATTATCTTGGGATTCCTTGGATTTTTCTAAGAAATATTTTTTCTATGGTTGTAATTCTGTTTTTTTTTTAATCAAGAAAGGTCCTACTGCTTTTTGTATTTTTTATTTATATCTACTTAGGTCTATTTTTCCCTAAAAATGTGTTCTTGTGCATGTTGTATATCCTTTCAACCATTTCTTTTATTTTTGTTACTGCGTTGTTTATTTTCCCCCTCTCTTCTGTTTTTGTACTCAGATAATTGAACTTATGAATTTGTTCTAGTGTTAAATCTAAAGATATCTTTTTGTTCTCTTCCTCTGTTACTATCCCTTTGGATTTTCCTTTATTTTTATTAATTTTTCATATTAATTGTTTTATTTTTGTTCACTCGTCCCACCCCTTTATTACTTGATATAAGATATATCTATTCTCCTATCGTAGGAGTGGTTAATGTCCATGAAAGCTATCATCACTTTTTAATTTTGTTCATAATTTTCTATTTAAATATTCCTTAACCTGAAAAGCATGGTTCCTATAGATATTTTTAAGAGCCTGATTCACACTCTTCTACTGCATTCTCCATTTTGTTTGCTGACTTATATACAGGATATACCTGAAAGTACTTTTGTACATTTAACCAATGATTTTTCACTCCATCATTTTAAAGAAAAAAGTTTCTTACAACAAGGATCAAAAAAAACCCTAAGGGTTCTCGAGAAAAAAAAGGAAAGTTGATTAATAACTTAATCAACGGAACTTAATCAATGTGAATTAACATTTTAAGAAAATATGTGAATCGCTTATTTGGCAAATATTAATTTGTTATTACGTAATGAATAAACTACAAAAAATTAACGAATATTGTTAAAAAGTTTTATAAATTAAGAATCATGCCCTACTTCAATCCTGAAGGATATGGGTTATTTCAAAATACAAGGTTTACGTTAAAAATACAAATACGACAAAGGTTATTTCAAAATTGCTACATTTTTACCAGTATTTCAGTGCGTATATTTAAGTTCGATGTATAACCATAAATAAATTCTGTACGCGAAGTAGCAGCGATACTTCTGATAATGAGGAAAATCCTTCAAGTTATTTCTACGACAAAAATAGATGGCAAAAATTCCACCTGTCACTTCTAGGACACGAAAGCATAATATAATAAGTCACTTACCAAGCGTTATTGGAGAGGCACGGATTATTATTCCGGAAAACCCTATTCAGGCTTGGGAATGTTTTATTAGTGACGATATATTGCAAGAAATACTCGAAAAAACAAAGAAAAGGATCACTACTATTGTCGCTAAGTATAACAAGCATAAACTTTTTTGTCAGTATACAAACCATTTAGATATTGTTGAAATGAAAGCAGACTCTTATGAAAAAAAAGTTTTGCAACTGAGAGCTCTTTATGAGAGTGTATTAATTAATGACAAGAACTCTGTGGCGGATGGCAGCATATTGTCCGATGAAGAGGATGACTCAGAAAGCAGCATATCAGACAGAAATGAAGAGAAATATGTAAGAAAGAAATCATTATCAATGTGGGTCTGAGCAAGAAGGAGAGGATTCATTTTCAGGTAATGAAAACCTTGATGAGGGTGATCGACATTTCACCACCGAATCGAACAATATCACCACCTAAGAATATTTGCACTAGAAGAGAAAATATAGTTTCTCATCTGCCAAGAACTATCCGCGAAGAGAAAGAGGTAATAACTCCCATCGACTCTTGGAATCTATTGTTTAGAGATGTAATTGATCTAGTAGTAAAATACACAAATATCTTTATAACGGAAATATCTGTACGTTACACGGATGAACGTGATGCAAAAATTACTACTGTCTCGGAAATGAGAGCATTCATTGGTTTACTCTATTTAGCTAGACTGGATCATGGACCAAAAAAAAAAGAGACTTCTGGTGCCAAGATGGTTTAGGAAGTGAACTATTTATTGCAACTATGGCCCAAAAATGGTTTGGTTTTTTTAGGCTCATACGCTTTGATGAAAAAAGAAATACGGCTGAAAGATTTGAAGTATAAGTTAGCACCTGTAAGAGAAATTTTTGAAAAGTTAAATGATAATTTTAAGAAATAGTATACTGTTGCAGCGTATGTGACCCTCCATGAAATGCTTTTTGCATTTCAAGGCAGATGCAGTTTCCGAATGTACATTCCGAATAAGCCCAAAAAGTTTGGTTTTTTTTAGGGTCATACGCTTTGATGAAAAAAGAAATACGGCTGAAAGATTTGAAGTATAAGTTAGCACCTGTAAGAGAAATTTTTGAAAAGTTAAATGATAATTTTAAGAAATAGTATACTGTTGGAGCGTATGTGACCCTCCATGAAATGCTTTTTGCATTTCAAGGCAGATGCAGTTTCCGAATGTACATTCCGAATAAGCCCAAAAAGTTTGGAATTAAAGTTTCCACTGACTAAACTCCACTGAAGCAGTTACTTTAAGAATGTGAACATTTTGCTGAGACAGGACGAAACATAACAATGGATCGTTGGTTTATTGGTGTTAGTATTGTTAGTAAACTTGTTACAGAACATAGGCTTACTGTAGTTGGAGCTATCAAAACCTATAAGCGGGTTATACCAAAAATTTTGACTGATGTAAAGGACAGACCTATTGATTCTTCCATTTTTGCCTTTGGGGAGAAAATGATGATAGTCTCATATGTACCAAAAAACGTTTTATTGCTGTCATCCCTTTATCACACTGATACAGTAGAGAGCGATCAATGACCACGGCAATAAAATTTGGAGTGGACATTGTGGACAAAATGGCAGCAATTTAAGATGTTGTCAGAAATATAAAACGTTGGCCCCCATAACTTTTTATGAAATGCTAAATATTGCATCTATCAACACTTTTTTAATTGTAAGACATAATGATCGCACTTCTGATATAAGTAAGGAACGACGACTGTTCATAAATAGTTTGGGAAAAGAACTAGTAAAAGACCACATGGTTTCCAGGGCAAATTCTTCGGGACTGCACGCGTACATTCACGATACCACTGCGAAATATTCTGAAACCAGAAGGTAAGATGAACCCGATCCTCCTTCAAATAAGAGGGATCATTGTAAATATTCTAAAAAACCCAAAACACTCTATTTTTACAAATTTTGGAATTGCTGGTTCAAGGAACCCATTTTAGCCTGCTGTAGAGAATATGTTCACTAACAAGCGAATAATTAAGGTTAAAGTTTAGGTTGCTACAATTTCTGCAAGGAATTTTTTTTTGATATTTATTTACATTTTTTGTTAGTTTCAGGTCACTTATTTGAAAATGTATTGTTTATGTTTTACATTTTGCGATTTTTTGTAACTATTTCAATATTTTTCATTTCCATATTACAATAAAATAATGCAAAATAAAATCTTTCTATGTAATAAAAAAACAATAAAACAAATATAACAAATATATGAAACAAAATTGCTAAATTTAATAATAAAAGCAAAAAAGCACTTCGTCAAACTTGGTTCTAATAGACCACCGTCGTGTATTCTTGTTAATTTTAAATAGGTCGTGCATCATAGTGTTAATGATGTCAAGGTCACAAAGCGACAGTTACATTCCACAACACATAGAATAACTATAGATTGGTTCAAAAAAGGCTACGATAGATGACAGCTTATATAACAAATTATGCAATTTTATAGAAATCGACATTCATCTTTATCAACTTGGTTGTTGTTTTATTTGAATTTAAAGTTTGGATGCACTAAAAACAATACGCTATACCTATACGAAAATGTTTATTTTTTATGTACACTGAACTAACTTTTTCCAGGGGGCCGGTCTCAGCTGTCCGTTACAATAGTTGAAGTAGGAAATACTCCTTCCCCCAGCCCCATGAGTGACAGAAGTAGCCAAAATTTACTTCAAACGCCTCTGGAACCGGGTAAGTTACTGAATCCTTAGAACTCTTAAAGGTAGTAGTTATAGTGTTTTTAATAAAGATGTTTATTCATATTTCAAGAAAATATTCAATTCTTTACATACAGACTAATTGAAATATCTAATAATTCTTGCCTTTAACTCATTTTAAGAGATTATTAAAAATTAAAATCTCCAAATGTAGAAGAACGTCTATCGACCCATTACACTAAATAATGCAGATATTATCCATCCTATCGCCACAATTTTTACATCGTTGGTCGTACGTTTACCTCCAGCAACCGTATGTCCACGTCCGTTTATCTCGTCGTTGGCGTTACATGTTTTATTGGTTGCCAGAATTTGGGGATATAACTGGTTTCTAAAACATGCGATTTGGACGTAGATTTCCTGCGACCGAGAGTATCGGTAATTAGATTTAAACGCTTATTTGACGAATACGAAATATTTGATATGTCTCGCGTCGCATACATTATTCGCCTCGCGAATACTTATTTTGATTTGGGATTTGCTATGTGTGACAATACTGAGTAGTACTTTTTAAATAAAAATAATGAACTTTTAATTGCAAACATGAAGGTGTGAAACATGATGAATAATTTAAGTTTTTTTCGAACTTTCTCTATTGATTTACAGTTACAATAAACTGTTTGAATGGTTTACTCTTCGGGAAACAGTAAGTACTTATTTATTTATTCCTTTATCTGGGCAATAAGCAACAACCCATCCTCCAATGTCCTTGTAAGTAGTAACAATAGAAAATTTTAATGTTTCCCTGGTTCACCTCCTATATAGGGTTTTAATAGCACGAAAAGTAAAAAGGAAGAAGGGAAAAGCAAAAAATGTCTTCAGCAGCATTATTTTCTTCTACGCCCTCCCACTTTAAAAACCCACGAGCCGCCACTGATATATAGTAAGAAGTAACGAGTAACGTAACGAGATATAGTAAGGAGTAGCGAGCGCTTGTCGGCTTTCAATACCCCGTAATAATAACAAAATACAGAATATTAAAAGAAACCGCTATAATTAATTTAAATAAAAATAACTGTATTGCTATGCCTTCGGTAGATTTAAATTCAATATGGTTCCCGATTCTAAAGAATACAATTAAACACATTTAAATATTTGAATACACAATCAGTACAATAAACAATCACACAGTAAACATTACCTATATATATATATATATATATATATATATATATATATATATATATATATATATATATATATATATATATATATATATATATATTTTGGTAGTATGTCACTGTCATGAAAATCTATTGTTGTCAATGTAAGTATCGTTGACATACACAAAAAAATATATTTACTTTGACTCGTTACTTTATATATTACAAATTAATATAATTTATTTTTTAGTTTAGTTTTGAAAACGGGGGGAGAGTATCCTCCGAAACGTTAACGTCAAAAGTTTGTAAAATTTTTTACAACATTTTTATATCTTTAAAATTTTGTTCCTTAGGCAAATTAGGCTTATTACAGAAAAGAATCACTGAGAAATTTGTCTCCGTTTGGTTTTTTGTTTTTACCCAGTTATTCTTTCTTTAAATAAGAATAGGTATTTCTGATATTTTTTGAGTTTTAGATAGTGGTGAAAAACCCAAATAAAGGAAAAAATATATGAACACGCCACAATCATTCAGACATTACCCCGTAATATTGTCTTTCTGGTAACGTATTTTTCTTGTAAGTAGTAACAATACAAAATTTTAATGTTTTCCTGGTTTACCTGTTGTATAGGGTTTCAATAGCATGAAAAGTAAAAAGGAGGAAGGGGAAAGCAAAAAATTTCTTCAGCAGCCCTATTTTCTTCTACGCCCTCCCACTTTAAAACCCCACGAGCCGCCACTGGTATATAGTAAGGAGTAACGAGTAACATGTGTAAATTTTGGTTATGGTGTGACTTATGGTTTTTCAAAATATTTCTAAAAAAGTTTCTAAAAATTAGAATCGGCTCATTTTATGAAAACCACGCGTATCAAAAATCTGGCTGCAAATTTGCCTTATCTCTTTTAGTTTTCAAGATATGGTTTTTCAAAAATTGGCCGGTTTGCAAAAGTTGCATTCTCCCGATGGTTTTCTGCGGATATCTCGGAAACCGATTGAGATAACGTACCGCGCTACTCGGCGTTCAATTTCCCGTAATATACTCTATCTGCTAACGCATTTTCCTAGAGGTAGGGCGATTTATAATTCTTCAACATTTTTTAGGGCACTCCTTTGAAAAATTTTAAC